>BSBK01003969.1:1870000-1872500 GCA_027943335.1 Chamaecyparis obtusa
TACATCCCAAGGAGCAGCAGAGACAACTGAATAAACAGTAGAGTCTGTGAGTTGACGGAGCCCTTCGTTGATATACCAGGTTTTATCCAGGACAACAAGTCCAAGATTTTTATCTGCTGGTTTAATAATAATAGAGGGATCCCTGCGAAGAACCTTCAGAGCAGACATAAGTCGAGAAGAAAGCATAGGCTTGTCTGATGTAGAAGTGGAAGCCAATTGTTGCATCAATAATTGCTCACCTTTTTTAAGAATATCCTCGAGATCAGGGAAACGCCGAGGAGGGTTCCAGCCAGGATTGCGGGTGCGAAAATTTTCAAAAAATGCACCAGAATAATGGAGAGCAAGACAATTATTAGAGACAACAGGATCGGATTTGAAGAAGGCACGCAGTCTGAAGAGCCTTGCAAAAGATTGGAACTCACAAGAAATCTGGGAGGCAGTCATGGAGGGGGGACGGGGGATAAATTTCAATCCCAACCCGAGAACTCTTCTCTCATTATAGCTGAGTGTGCGTGAGGAGAGATTATGGATCGCAACATTGGAGACCCGACAATCAATCAAAGAGGGACGCATTCTAGAAAAAATAATTAATGAGAGGAGAGCAGGATCCACGACTGCACCCCAGTGAGTTAAGCGGAAGCGTGTCCGTTTGGAGCTGGATCCCGTGTTGGAGCACGTCCACGTGGCTGTCTTCTGAAAAGAGTTTTGTTTTGCCGAGGCCCAGGTCCGAGAATAGAGCTCTGATTTTTTGAAGAAGGCGGCGGGCTCTGCAAATTGGACAGAGCGGTTGGGTGGTGGGACGGATCGGGGCCTTGAGGATGACCGCCCAAAGGCACGTGAAGTGCGTTTTCGAGGATTCCTCCCAAATCCCAAGCCGTTTTTTTGGCTGCCTGTCAATGAAGGGACGAGTCTCTGCAACCTCGGACTGAGACCGGTCAGACTGAAAAGGCGGTCTGCTATGTGATCTCTTTCGAGCATGAGAAGGCTGAGAAGATTTTTTCTTTTTTCTGTCAGATGTCAGATTATTTGGATTTTTTGGAGTAGACTCGGGAGGAGTGGATTTTTTGGATCGTGAACCTGACAGAGAAGAGCGTATCTCCTTGATTTCCTTATGGAGGACGCTAAACTTTTCAAAAATCTTGTCATTGATCAGCTGGGAGACCGATTTATCCACTGGTAGTTGATCGGCTTCGAGCATGGCATTATCCTGGGCCTCTTGTCGGACGGCAGCTGCAGCATCGTGAGCATTTTTTCTGAGCACTTTTTCCACCAGAAAATTATTACACAGAGATTCGAAATGTGCTTTGGCCGAAGCATGCCAGGAATTAGCCGGGATTGAGAAAGAATCACCGAGAAAACTCTGGCTTTTAGCGGCATCGATGGTGGAAGAAAGAGAAGCTAGAAAAGAAGAAGTTAATTCTTCGATGGCTTTGACATGATTAGAGGTTGCAGTTTCCATGGCAGAAATATACACACCAAGAAACCGTGCATTACAATCTGCTTGAATAGTCTCAAGCTGAGAAGAAAGAAAAGAATTTCCTTCGGAGTCATTGATTGAAATTTTTGGTGGCTTTACCTGTAAGTTTTTTGGCAGCGCACCACCTTCATGGAAGACTTTTAACTTCCGTAGGAATTCTGCCGAGCGGTCAGCTTGAAAATGCCGGCGCTTAAAGTCCTTGAATGCAGTGTGGATGAGCGAAGAAATGGCAGCCGGAAAAAGCTCGGGAGAAGCACGAGCTGTGGCGTCGTCTTGCTCATTGGCGCGGGTAGCAGTCTGGACTGCATCATCAAGAACAGGGGCCGAGTTGTGACAACCACCAGCGAACGCACGGGCATCACGGTTTTCTTGGGCGTTAGGAATTTCAGTAGCTGCGTTGTGCGTGACACCACCCGGGAGCGTGCCTTCATCGTGAGAGATGGCGCGGGTGTCAGCCAGGTTGGCAGAGGCTTGGTTGGCGCGGGAAAACACGCCAGTCTCGAGCCGGGCAGAGTTGGCCGAGTTGGTGCGGGCCGGAGTGGTGCCAATGGCAGGAGCAGCGTCAACGGCAACGGGCAGCGTGGGTGGCGCCAACAGTAGACGCAGCGCGAGCGTGGGCGAGAGAGATGCGGCCGGTCAAGCCAAACGCGGAGGAGTCTTGCGAAGGCAAGGCATTCGAAGCGTGACCGGGCAAGGCAAGAACGTCCAACGCGGGGGTAGACATGAAATGCCCGCCAGCAGCAGTCGCAACATGAGGAGCATGTTGGGTTTCAACGGGCAAGGAAGAAGAGTCCGTAGAATCGGGATGAACATTCCAGATAAATCTGCGAATTTCATCCAAATTGCCGTCAACGTGCTCTTGGTGAGAGAGACGAGCATGTTGCTCGCGAGAGATCAATGCCGAGAGTGTTTCGAGCTGCTGTTGAATGACAAGAAGAGGTGAAGTCTCCGGAGCAGGAGCGTGCGAAATAGGAGCGGCAGATCTTGAACGTGTATGGCGAGCAACAGAATGGCGGACTGTAG